>RZOE01000012.1:695000-697500 GCA_003992445.1 Leishmania aethiopica
ACCAGTGCTTTCCTATGAGGGCGTCCGGCCCCGCGTTGTGCTCCGCATGCTACGCGAGATTTGCGGGTCGCCCTGCGCTCACAACACACCTGACTGCACGCTGTGATCTTGCACGCAGTGACCTGACTACCCACATCTCGCTCGCGCCGCATGAAGTTCGTCCGTGGGATGTCCACCGCTGCTCCCCTTGTGTCCCTTCAGTGCGGCAGGCTATGAGCTCTTTCTGTGCGCCCGCGCATGCGTATCTGCTGACCCCCTTCCGCCTTACGCAGCCACACGTGTGGAAGGCGTGCGGATTCAGAAGAGGGCGGAGTGCCTTTAGCTGCCACAGACTCATAGCAGCGTCCCAACTGTCGTGGCACATGTGGGCAGGCCATCCAGACATGCTCTCAGACAACAACGTCGCTCTGAGGAAGGCCCCAGGATGCAGAGATGCGGGCACTGTGCGCGCACGCTGTCACACACCGCTGGCATGGTGTGCCGCATCTGAACGGGGCATCCAGCGGCCAGAAGAGCACGAGTGATGCACGGAAAAGGCGCGAAGAGGCCCAATACGAATCGGCCCCAAAGCACATGTGCGCGAGACACGCGGCATCTCCCACATCCGACGGGATGGGCTGATGCGGCGCAGTTGCCGGAAGCATGGCGAGGGCGCCACGAATTTGCACCATCGAGTCCTCCAGACTCCCATGTGAAGAGTCTCCGCACTACATTATGGAATGCCGTGGCTGGAGGCGAGTCAGGGAGAAGCATGGCACACAGGCAGAGTGTGCAGGGCCTCGGAGGGCCCTGGCCTGAGGCCGGCCAACTTCCTCCCTAAAATCATCCGGCATGCGCCTGGAGCCATCCCCTACCACCCGTACGGGAGACGCCACCGCCTTTGCCCTCGAGCAGGACCCCGGACGCGGCCCGCTTGAAACAAGGCATGCACTTCAGCCGAGCGTGTCGAACTGATCGCGCCGCACGCATCCAAGGAAGTAGCGAGGAACGAGGAGAAGGGCGCGCTTGACGCACAGACCTGATTGGACGGCAGAGGGTTCGTCCTGGAGGACCAGAGCGTAGCCGTGGTGCAACAGAGGCGAGTGAAGTGCTGCCTTCGTGCGCGTATATTTTCTGACGTGTATGTGGCCGAGTGAAACGCTGCGGAAAAAAGGTCCTCTGCCGTCCCTGATGGTGGGTGGCACCTCGGTGCGTGATAACAGGTCCAGTACCCCCGCCCTGTGGGGGAGGATCCAGGCAGCCCCTATCCCCTGCCAGTGCCGCACCGCATCTGGTGGTGGCAGGGTCAGGTGCCTACGGCGTGGGGAAGTCAGAGCGATGCATCGCTGCTGATGGCGGCGGTCAGGCCGTGGATGGCGCCGCGTCGGAGCGACCCGCGACCGTGCACCGGGTTGCGCCATCCATGCTGTATGGGCGGAGTGTCAGCGCGACTCGACTGCGACCCGCCCGGCCCTCACTGCCTCCTGGTGTGGGGCGCCTGAGCCACGCCGAGGGATGCGCCGGGTGGCGGCCGGCATAGTGGGGGCAGCGGTGGGGCTGCGTGCGTAGAAGGGGCTGGTAGAGGCTGAGGCAGGGTGCGTGCTGAGATGGCTGCGTCGGCGCATGGCTGTGATGCGTGTGTCTCTAGCGCTGCTTCGCACCACGCGATGGGGGCCTGTGACGGGCCGGGGTTAGCGTGCCCCTTCCGCCCATGCTGTAATGGCGGAATGTGCACGTTGAGAAAAACAAGTGTGTATCAGCGCACTACAAAGCTGATGGCGAGACAGATGGGAAGGCCTCTTTCCAGAGGTACGCTGTTGCGAAAGGCATCGTGTTTTTGCGTTGGCGCACCCTACGCACTGATGGATGTTTTTTCGAGCAGCAGCAGATGAGTAGCGGGCTCGTCTTCTCTGTGTGAGTCAGGCGCCCCTCCTATTTCATTATGCGGTGGGAACGTTCATTACAGTGTCAGAACAAGCATTCCCCCGTAGGATCACTCTTCTCTCTTGAAACTCGCATTGCTCATCCTCCTTTCTTCTGGTGCAGGATGCATGCTCATAGTCTGTGCGCAAGAGCTAGCGTGTGAAACGAAATGAAGCAGATCTCATTTAGAATGATTGACACGCTGTGCGCGCAGCTTCTGCAGGAGAAGCACGACACTGCCAGAATTGACAAGCTGATCGCTGGCGGCATTCGCCAGTGCATCATCGACAAGGACACGCTGCCCCTCATAATTCAAAGGACTGCCGTGACGCAGGGGGAGTGGTGTCTGGCACTACGCGTGCTGCAGAGCCAGCATCTAGACACTCATTGTGTTCGGAGGGACGATAGTATCTGGGCCATCGTGGACAAGGGGGTGCCAGACAATGCCACCAGCAAAAACTCTGCGCGAAAGGCGCTGCAGGCAATCTACGGTTCGCGACTGCGAAAACAGTCACCCCCTCTGATCCGCTAAATACTTCCGCTCGTTGTCACTAAGCTGTCTACGACACCCACTAGAGGTACAACGCGACGCATCGTC